>BJKM01000020.1:0-27511 GCA_015082035.1 Chaenogobius annularis | reverse complement strand
CCAAAATGGCAGATTAGAGATGGGCCGGTAATTACTCAGTACTGCGGCATCAAGGACTGCTCTTCTTTAGGGAGGCTTTAATGACCGCAGTTTTTCAAAGAAATTGGGAATGTTCCAGATTGAAGCGACATGTTAACTATTTGAGTGAGTGGTGCTACAAAACTGTTCAGCACAGACTTTAGACTTTAGAAATCTGGTGGGTATACACATCGAGGCAAAGCATGTAGATGAACTCAGACTGGTGATGATCTCCTGGACAGTTTTGTCAGTTACAAAGTGCAAAGTGAGTCAGCTCTAAGTGTGTAGGTGGTTTGAGGGTTATTTTTTGCATTGTAGAATTTATAGCATTTTTAATGCCCTGAACTTTGTCATTAAAAAAATAATGCAAACTCATTTACAACTTGGACTTGGATGTTAAACGGCAGGAGGCTGGAAGGTTTGTTAATTGTTTCTGTGGCAAACAGGACACGCGAGTTGTTACGGCAGCTTCCAATTATTTTGAATAAATATCCTTCCTAGTTCTACATAAATGAAGGTGTACATGAGCAACTTCTCTCTGTAATCTCTTTCTTCTTGAACCTGGAGTTCCGAATTGCGCATTTTCCGTGTCGGGTGTGGTGATGTTAAAAGTCCCGGCGGCAGCTACCCTTTTCTTGTGGCCCTGAATCATCATTTCTCCATGCCTTCTGCATTTTTAACAATTTTAGCCTTCAGAGGGCACGGTGTCGAGAAGCGTTCAAAACACTAGCATGTAACAGAGTTCAACAAATCATTTACATTAGAACATGAGGACATTTTCAAAGTTAATCATTTCCATAAACAGTTTCGTGCATTCATCGGTCTCCTCCGGACAACTGCAAGGACCAGCTGGTGGTTTGGGAAAAAACAGACAGGTCAAAAGAAGACCACAAAAATGATCAGACAGAGCAACTTCGCCACATTGACGTTTGAATATTAAACCCTTTTTGTAAATTAGAAGATCTAGAGTGTGCCCTCTGAACTGTGGGTGGGGCAACTCACGCTTGGTAAGACCGAAAGTTTCAAGGACAGCATGAAGCTCTTTAGCGTTTCTGTAACAAATATTATCAACATGAACATTGAAATCACCTGTTATGACCAAACCATCAAAGTCTGTGCATACGACTGAAAGCATCTCAGTAAAATCATCAATAAAACTTTTGCAGTGCTGAGGAGGCTTGTATAAAACAATGAAGAGAATGGATGGAGACTGTTTTAGCTCAATTTTAAAGGCTACAGTACTCAAATGTTGAAAACACCCCAAAGGACAACCTGTGGGTAACTATTTTATCTCTAACAAAAGCACACACACCTCCTCCCTTTTTGTTTTCTCGTGTTTCAGATTCAAACATAAAGTTGGGTGGAGCAGACTTCTATTAGAACTAAATTTCCTGTGTTTTTGTCAAGCCATGTTTCAGTTAAAAACATAAAATCAAGATTATAAGAAGAAATAAAATTATTAATTAAGAATGATTTGTTACATAAGGATCTGACATTTAGCACAGCAAGTTTCAGACTAGTTTCAGTGAGACTGGGCGTTATCTTTTTACAGGGAATATGAATCAATTTCTCAGATTGGGCAGTCCTGACTCGCATTTTGTTTTCCCATCTGTGTGATGTTACTACAGAAATAGCACTAGGGGAGGCTGTTTTTACACAGGGCCCCGGGTTGGTTTGATTTTTAATATGACTATCCAAAGTCCCGGTCAACGCTGAGACCCAGTGCATCCTAGCTATGGGAGATACCAGGTGAAAGGGGGGGGCAGGGGGATAGGTGGGGTTTAACTCCTTTTATGTTGGTGTAGTGGGAGCCGGTGAGCGACCTTTTGGGACCAGGTGAAAGGCGGGTGGGTTTTAGGTGGGGTGAGGTTTTTTTGTCTGTGTAGCGGAAAACAGTCGGTTTAGGTTGAAAGTAGCTGTTTTTTCTTGTAAAAAATGGGAGAGTGACACAGGGATCATCATCGTTGATCCTGTGCTTGTATCATTCTTGCTTGAAATTTCCAAACGTTTCAGGAGTTTGTTTCTCTTTCTACAGGATTAGGCGTGAGTGAATTAAAACTCGAAAAAGCTCTTAAAATCCTTGGTTGACTTAAAAAATCTTAATGGAAGACAAAAACTGATTTAAAAGCAAAATAAATAAGGAAAGATGAAGCAAGCAGGGAAGCGTTGATCGGAAGCAGATGTTTCGGAAGAAATAAAAATGAAAGACTATTTTGGCAAAATGTATGAAAACGCCTAAAGTGCTGTACCAACTGTACAAATATGTGCAGTATAATTTACTGAATGAATAAAGTGACAGATGAGAAGTGTTCCTGAGTCCAACGGCTGGAAAAAAACTGTTCTCGCGGCGGGAGGCTCTGGTCCAAAGTGAGCCTCCTGCCTCAAATCTAAAATAGGTGAGAAGGGTAGTGGGAGTAGTCCTCAAGTCCTGGAGTTAAAGGTCCAGGGGCACAAGGAATCACACAGAGACACCAGGTTCTGGGCTGCAAGCTGGAGACTGAGGTCCTGGAGACGTGTAGTTCCTGGAGAGAAAGAAGACTGAAACCGTTAACCTTCTCAGCAGGCACATACTGCGCTATAGTCTGTTTGTCCCTGGCTGTGGATAAAGGGTTACACTGAAAAACGAAAAGGTGTACATGTTACCTGGAGACTAAAACTACTATAATAACTTGATGCTTTCCAGGTTACCTGACTTTGCAGAAAGAAATACTTTATTGTTGAGAAAAATATTCCTTAAAAACTATAAAGGGTTAAATTGAAATAAAAGATGTGCGTGTTACCTGGAGACTAAAACTACTATAATAACTTGGATATGGCTTTCCAGCTACCGACTTAGAAGCTATTGAAAAAAGTCCTTGATTTTTTAAGAAAAATATTCCTTAGAAATGTATAAAGGGTTAAATTGAAAAAGTAAAAGGTGTGCGTGCGTGTTACCTGGAGACAAAAACTTCTATAAGTTGGATATGAAAATTATTCCTTAATCATGTATAAAGGGTTAAACTAAACCTGCTATAATCACTTGGATATGACTTTCTCGGTCACTTGATTTAGAAGCTATTGAAAAAAGTCCTTAATTCTTGAAGAAACATATTCCTTAAACATCTATAAAGGGTTTAAATGAAAAAGTAAAATATGTGCGTGATACCTGGAGACTAAAACTACTATAAAAAAAATTTGACTTGACTTTTTAGGTCACCTGACTCAAAAGCTATTGAAAGAAATACTTTATTTTTAAAGATAAATATTCATAAACAATCCAATAAAGGGATACATTTTGAAAGCCCAACGAAGACTATGTTGAACTAGGTGTGAACAACTTGGTAATACTTAATACTCTTTTTTTTTTAAAATATGAATGTGTTTTGATATTTCAAAATAAAATTTAAACAAACGCTTGCCACTGCAACCTTTAGAGACGGTCCCTAACAGGCGTACAAAGCGGGCATTTCAGAGCGCTGTTCCCCACACCGTGCTCCTGCAGGCTGGGCATACTCAGAGGAAGCTACCGCTGTAGTGGTGAGACGAATGTCCAATGTCCAACGTGAAACTGACTTCACCGCAAACAGTAACCAAGATCAGAATCAGAAAAGGTTTATTGCTATTGTCAATCATGGATCTATTTGTCAATGAACAAATTCACAAAACATAGGAACTTGGGCTCTGGACGAGCAGGTCGGATCACAGCTGACCCTTCTCACCCTGGACAACCACTCCCTTCAGGCAGGAGGCTACGGAGTCCATCCAGACCAGAACCGCCACAAGAATAGTTTCTTTCCCTCTGCCATTGGACTCATGAACACTTCTAAACACTTGCCACTTTAACTGCAATTCAATCAATTCAGAATCAGAATCAGAAGGGGTTTATTGCCATTTGTCAATTAACAAAATTCACAAACATAGGAACTTGTCTCGGCATTAGGTGCAACATTAAACACTAATCAATAATAAAAAATTGGGGCCTGTGACTTTCCTGAAGTCTACGATCATCTCCACTGTCTTCTGGCGTTGAACTTCAGGTTGTTACAAGCTGCACCAGGACACCAGCCGGTACAGCTCCCTCCAGTAGACTGACTCGTTCCTGTTTGAGATGATCTCGATGAGGGTGGTTGTCATCAGCAAACTTGATCAGTTTTACAGAGTCGTTTGGAGGTCCGGCAGTTTGTGTACAGGAAGAAGAGCAGAGGAGAAAGTACACAGCCCCTGTGTGGTTCCTGTGCTGATAGGGCTGAGTGTCTGAGACATTCTTCCCCAGCCGCACGCACTGCCTCCGATCCGTCAGGAAGTCAGTGATCCACCTGCAGGTGGAGTCGGGCACGTTGAGCTGGAGAGCTTGTCCTGGAGCAGAGCCAGTGAGGATGGTGTTGTTGAATGCAGAGCTGAAGTCCACAGACAGGATCCTGGCGTAGGTTCCCGGAAGTCCAGATGCTGCAAGATGAAGTGTGAGTGCCAGGTTGATGGCGTCGTCTACAGACCTGTTGGCTCTGTAGGCGAACTGCAGGGGGGTCCAGCAGGAGGGGGTGAAAGACTTGAGGGGGCAAGACAGGCGTTCAAATGACTTCATGACTACAGACGTCAGCGCCACAGGCCTGTAGTCATTAAGTCCAGTGTTCCAGGGCTTCTTCGGGACAGGAACAATGACGGACGACTTGAAGCAGGCTGGGAAGTGGCACGACTCCAAGAAGGTGTTAAAAATGTCTGTTGAAGTCGGGGGACACCCCTGTCTTAAGGTGGAGGGAGAAACACCGCCTGGTCCAGCAGCTTTTCGGGGGTTGGATTTCCGAAATAGTCTGTTAACGTCCTGTTCCTGAACTGAGAGAGTGGAGGTGGGGGGGACCGGGGTTGGGTTGGCAGAGGTAGCCACCGTGGGGGAGGGGGTGGTCACATCAAACCTGGAGTAGAAGGAGTTAAATTGCTCAGCTAGTTTTCGGTCATTCGTTACATGGGGGGCTCGGGGCTTATGATTGGTCAGAAGCCGGAGCCCCCTCCTCCCAGAGGCGGGGTTGTTGTCAGAGAACTGCTGCCTCAAACGCGTATTGTAGTGTGCTCTAGCTCTGCAGGCCTCCCTGCTAAATCCATACTTTGCATCTTTGTAGCGCCCTCTGTCTCCAGCCCTGTGCGTTGCCTTAACGGCCTCAGTTTTGGTGTTAACCAGGGTTTGTCATTATTGAAAATGACTTTGGTGTATATTGGTATAATGCTGTCCTCGCAGAATCGAATGTATGTTGTCACCGTGTCCGTGTACTCATCCAAACGATCTGTGGCAGCGCTGTCTGCAGTGTCCAAACACGCATGAAGCACCTCCACTACCTACTCCCCTTGTGATGAGTGACCAAATAAGAAAAGTAATCTTATATTAATGCGAAGTCATTTCTTGTGACATTTCAAACATACAACACATTAGCCACTTAATTGTTCATAATTTTATTTAAGCATCAGTGGTGATTACCATTTTCTTTTTGGGTTGGTTACCGACATTGGAAAACAGCGAAGTCATTCAAGCTACTAAATCTTAAAAAAAGTATTGGTATTTGTAAATATAGCCATCAATAATTTCAAGGTTGTACCAGTTGACATAAAATGTTTATTGAGAATCAAATTGTAAAACTACAAAATGAAACACTTTTACAAAATAAAACTCCAACATAAAATACCACCAAATATCACCAATTATGCTGTATTTAACTAAAAGATCATTTTGGAATTGTCTCTTTTTCCAGAAGAGACATGTTCATCATACACAGTACAAAAAAATTACACAAGCAGTCTTTCAATAGCAGTTTGGACAGACTGAATCTGTGGCTTGAGCTGGGAGCCCTCCTTTATGGTCACTGAGGTAGCAATAACGGGACGAGACACCCCACAGGCCCGGCCCAAGGCCTGCTTGGATCGCACGAACACATATGGGACGTTCTTGTCCTCACACAGTAACGGCAGGTGGAGGATGATCTCCAATGGTTCAGCATCAGCGGCCATCACGATAAACTCTGCGATGCCTCTGTTCAGGGTTTTAGTGGCTGGGAAGAAAAGAGGCGACACATGCATAAATATAAAGCCCACCTCAAACGTTTGACCAACTATGAAGTTTTACAATGGTGCATCTGGTCATAAACCCTGACAAGTTTAGTTTAAACTTAGCTCACCTTCATTTGCGCCTTTCCTCAGCTGTTTGTAGTTTGCAGCTTGTTGCACCAAATCCAGGATAGTTTTGGTCAGCGTGGCGTCGGCCAGAGGGTAGGCCTTGGGGTTCACTTGTGGCTCAGTCTACGAAAAAAGACAACAATCTCATATTTTACAAATTAAAAAACACATGAATAATCAAGACACAAAGAGAAGAATGTCGCTACACTGAAATGAACCGCGTGTATTTTTCCTGTTGGCTACTTATAGCTGTGGATGCGACATGACTTAACTTACCATATTCACTCGTCTTCAAGATGTTCCGGCCCTCTCGGCGAAATGCTTCACGGAGGACTAATTAATTCCAAACAGACTAGGAAGGGAAAATCGCGTTTAATATGTCTAATTTGCCTCAAACAAGCCAGATTAGGTCTGTTGGTGTTATCACATGCAGCGCGTTCAAACGTTTACCCCACGTGTGCTATACTGCGCATGCGCGTGAGGAATGGGTGGTCCCATGCGAAGATGAAAGTTGTGCCTGAAAGAGTTTGTTTGTAAGTGCAGCTAACATCCGTGTGTATATCGACTAGGGACGCATTAATTTGACATTTTAATTGTGTTTTAACGTTTTAATCACATGGTTGTCGCTGAAATGCAAAGCCGATAGAGGGCGCATTACTTTTGTTTAACGTCGATGTTATGAGCGAGCAAGTAAATGCGCGCAAAGAATGCTGGGTAGGGCACTTTCAGTCGGCCATATTGCCCCACCGTCCTGAGTGAAGGAGAGAGGGGAGATGAAGGGGATTCGGGGAATAACGCAGTTATCGGTATGTTTTATATCATTTAAACATGTCCGGATACCAACAAACGCACTGCTTTACGCTTTAAGAGCGATGCTGATGGAACCATGTCCTATTCAAGACTCATTAAAGCTTCAGGGAAGTGGTCCCTTGTAATCTGACAACCCTACAGCCTCAACTAAACGTCATATAACGCTTAATAAAACGTCTCTATGATAGATTCAGGGCAACAATATAACATTTGTCTTTGACATGATTGACTTTTCACAAAATGTTGAAAGGATTAACAAGCAACTTGACTATGTTCCATGTTCCAGTCACTTTAATATTCATGTAAATACATCCTATCCACTGTTCTGCTCTACCAGCTCTATTCGGATCCTGTTGTTGTACATACTTGAATCACCCATATTCTACACTTTTTATTTTGGCACATTTAGCACAGTCTATACTTGAACTGAACCCTTATTCACTATGTGCTGTTATCAGTCATAATGAAAACATGAAATGTTGAATTACATGATACTCAATTCAATGTATTTTAAGTGTCTTTTAAATCTGTTTTTGCAGTCAAGGCTTTATGCTGCCCAGGCGGCTCGAAAGGTTGAGGCTGAACATGTCAAATTTCAACCACAGGGTGTGCAGGTGAGTTCACTCTTGGACATTTAAAGTTTTGAGAGACTAGTACAACAATCTAATAAGTACCTAAATATAATGTGTTCTGTTTGTTTCTTCAGGTCTCCAAACTTCCCAGTGGGTTGGTGATTGCATCACAAGAGGATTACTCCCCTGCATCAAAGATTGGAGTATTCATCAAAGCTGGCTGTCGTTACGAGACTCCGGACAATTTAGGGGTCACTCACCTCCTCCGACTTGCCTCCAGCCTGGTATACAATAACTATGTCCTGTTTTAATTTGACATTTGAAACAACCGGTACATAGACATGTATTTGTTCAACACCGCTTTTACACATAAAAGACGCTCGGTGAAATTGCATTGCATTCCATACAATATATTGTTTTCATCAATGGAAATTGCAAGATGGTGTATCATAATGCTGTGCTTGTTTTAGACAACAAAGGGAGCTTCATCTTTTAAGATATGCCGTGGAGTTGAGGCAGTGGGTGGAAGTCTAAGGTCTGTGAACAATAATATCCTTTTACTGTATGTTTGAATAAATTAGTCTTTTACATATTGAATTGTGTTTCTCTGCAGTGTGACTTCAACCAGAGAGAATATGATCTACACTGTCGACTGCTTAAGAGATGACATGTAATTTTTTTAAATGTTAGACCTTTTCAACTAAAAAAAACATTTTACTTTTTAATAAAGCAATTGGTTCACTCTGCAGTGATGCAGTGATGGAGTACTTGATTAATGTGACCACAGCCCCAGAGTTTCGACCTTGGGAGGTGTCTGGACTCACTTCCAGGGTAAAGATGGACAAGGCCCAAGCTGCTCACAGCCCTCAGATAGGTAATCTTAATTTGATTTTATTATTATTTGTTTACAAATCATAGATGAACATTTTAATATGTACCCCAAATATTGCTTTCTCTAAGATGTGTATAATTATGACGACAGGTATAGTTGAAGGTCTACATGATGCTGCCTACAAGAATGCCCTTTGTAACTCCCTGTACTGCCCCAAGCACATGGTTGGAAACATCCAGTCTGATCATGTGAGGGATTTGCAAATGTTAACTTTTTTTCTGGAGATTAATTCCCATATGTTCATAGAATTAATATACATGTATTTTTTTAAATTATTTTTTTTACCAGCTTCACCAGTTTGTACAGAATAATTTCACAAGTGCTAGGATGGCTCTTGTTGGACTTGGTAAGAGCATTTACACAATGTGATGGGAATTTACTTTACTTGCTCTTTAATGGCCCCTGTGTGACTAATACACACAATAATACATATGTGCTCAATAGGTGTGGATCACGGTATACTGAAACAAGTTGGAGAACAGTTCTTGAACATTCGCAGTGGTGCTGGGACAGAAGGCGCTAAAGCACAGTATCGTGGAGGTGGGTGTTGTTGATAGCTTTGCCATGAACAGTTAATTGATCTTTCAATGTATTTGTTATTTTAGCAGTTGACTGAATGACAATGGAGTGTCTCCTTGGTGTCACTAAAGGCCTATAGGAACAGAATTGGACCATTAGGATCTAACACTAGTGCTGTTAAGACTAGAATTAGACTAGATTTCAGTTCCGAGCCTTACATTTATGACCTTCTCCTAAATGGCACTACACTCTTCCACTTGATCAGTTTTGTTGTATTTCAATAGTGTAATTAGTAGTGCATAGGACAAAGGCCCATTTGGGAATGGGCTATTTATTCACCATTTTGTCACATTCTAGCATTGTGAGGCATTGTTGCACACTTGCTAAAAGATCTACATCCTTTGACTAGGAGAGATCCGCTTGCCCAGTACCAGCGGTTTGGTGCACTCTATGGTGGTGAGTGAAGGAGCTACTGCTGGAGGCAGCGATGCACTGTCCTTTGGGGTGCTGCAGCATTTACTGGGAGCAGGACCTCGTGTTAAGAGGGGCTCCAACATCAGCAGCAAACTGTACCAGGAAGTAGCCAAAGCCACCGCAGACCCCTTTGATGTGAGTTTCTCTGTTTTTACTTAGTCTATATTACAGCTTACACAACTGGACCTTCAGAAATTGTACATGATTTCATATAATTTCATTGTTTTTTTTAGAATGGAATAAAGTGATGATTGACCTGTTATTAGAAACTATGGGTGTTTTTATTTATTTTAAATCATTGCCTTATCAACAGGTCAGTGCTTTCAATGTGAGCTACTCTGACTCTGGTCTGTTTGGAGTTTACACCGTTTCCCAATCTGCTGCTGCTGGGGATGTGAGTATCACTATCAATTTAATTATGGGTGAGCTTTT
The DNA here is from genome assembly GCA_015082035.1 of Chaenogobius annularis. Classification (NCBI taxonomy): domain Eukaryota; kingdom Metazoa; phylum Chordata; class Actinopteri; order Gobiiformes; family Gobiidae; genus Chaenogobius; species Chaenogobius annularis. The sequence continues at coordinate 17,656 of BJKM01000020.1, read as the reverse complement.
TGCCAGCCTGTTTTATATTGTATTGAAACTGACCATGACGTGTGACACCTTGCAGGTGATCAAGGCTGCTGTGAGCCAGGTGAAGGCTGTTGCAGATGGAGTCACCGCAGCGGATCTTACTCGAGCCAAGTAAGCTTTTGAAATGTAGAGAAAACACTACAACTTGATTCAATAATATCATATGGCTTAGTCTCAGTTCGGTCAACCAAACTAAGATGCTTTTATTTTAGTTTGTTTAAGCTTGGAGAAAAATGTTCTCTTAACAAACTATTTGCAGAGCTCAGCTAAAGGCACAGTTCCTGATGTCCCTGGAGACTTCAGAGGGTTTGCTGGAAGCTATTGGAACGCAGGCACTGGCGGTGGGATCGTACTGCTCTGCTGAGGAAATTTCTACAAATATTGACAATGTCTCCCTGACCGATGTTGCCAACGTAAGACCTCTTAGATTTCATATCACATTTGCATTTGAACCCAAGTTTATTCATCATTTGCTCTTATTTTCAGGCTGCAAAGACATTCGTTTCTGGCAAGAAAACTATGGCTTCGAGTGGCAACCTTGTAAATACGCCATTTGTGGATGAACTCTAAATGTTGTCCTCCTCCTCTAATTTAAAACTCGATAGGTTATAAAACATCTATTTTAATGACAAAACACAAACTTATTACCCTGCTGTGGTGTTGTTCAAAAGAATGTCAACATCACAATTTGTGGGTATTCTACAAATGTATTCCTCTCAACAATGTATCTGTCCACATTCACTGTATGTCTGATGTAAAGTAATACATTATATCTTACAATCTGGTGCTAAGTTTCTTGTAATTATTCTGTGGTGCAATAAATATACAAATTGCAGCTGTGTGATGCCATTATACATACTAAACGTACTAAAGCAAAACAAAAACATCCCTGTGGACGAAACTGAGCCCTCGACGTCGCTTCACGCACAGTCTCGCGAGATTTGCCTAATACAATGATGGAGGCGTGAACTGGACTGCTGCTGGTCAGTGTTTAGTTTCCACTGAGCTGCGCCGAAACAGATCAGCATCGCTTTTCCAAGAGCAGTATGACTTTTCCTTTAATCGTGACACTTTTGACACATTTTTAAAACCCGACGCAACACGGACTTATTAAAACTACAACAGAGCGCCGTGCTTTTCGCCTGACGGGCCTGATGTGTTGGACATTTCTCCGCGTAGTCTCCAGGTTTAGGAAATAAGTCTGCTAAATGCAAGATCTGTTTTATCCACTGGAAATTAATCCGCCTCACTTAATAACACAGCTCATTTCCTCCACAGGCTTTGTTCGTTTGCGTGCTTTGACGACAACAACTTAAAAAAAAAAACAACGTGAACCTTTTACTCCCGAGTCAAACAACAAACATGTCCGAGGCAGCGTCGGCGGTAAACAGTGACCTGGGAGTTTGGCTGAGGGGTTCGGGGTAGCGGGACAAGTGCTTTGGGGGGGGGGGACACTGGGTTCAATGTCCCGTCCAGTGCATCAGACACTTTCCCTGAGCCCACCGTCATGGATAAACTTACCGTGATCTCAGGATGCCTCTTCCTCGCTGCAGACATCTTCGCCATCGCAAGCATCGCCAACCCAGACTGGATCAACACTGGCAAATCTGCGGGTAATAATCAAACTTATGTTTTAGTTCTTGGATGATTTGGGAATGGCAGTTTTGGCCCAAAAGAAGAGTTTGTTTTTCTAGTTAAGGCAGTAAAAAGTCTTGTCTAGTTGTTCCAGATTTTAAACTAGTAAAAGTGGGACAGGTTGGGTGATTCTGGCTTTTATACAAAGGCTGCTTTTAAACCGGAGAGTTTTCAATGTTTACACCGTAAAACACAGCCAGAATTTAATAATAGATCACACCATACAACCAAGAGAGACGGGACCCCCAAAAAGTGCAGATTGGTTTGTGAGGACTATTGATAACTTGTGTTCTATGTAAATCTCTAAATGTAAATGTTTAGATTGTCACTCAGTACCTCTTATCAGCCTAAATTACATACAGTGTATACTTGCAAATTGCATCACATCTTTCAATTGGTGTTAGTTTCAGGAGTTTTCCCTTTTTTCTGTAATCATTTGATAGATGAATATATTTGGGTTTTGGAAAGAAACTTTTTGTACATTGTAAGCAACAACAGCATGAAATTAATCCTCTAAAAGCCTCAGTCTGTGTTTAATTACCCAGAGAATAATCGCCTTAAGCAGGAAGTGTTGTTTAAGACTGAGGTGTGACTTGTAATTAGGCCCCTGAGAGGGTAATGGCTGCCTCCTGGAGAATTAAACCATGACATAATCTTCCCACTAAATGGCCTAATCATGCCACATTTATCTATCAAAACGTTTGCAGTGCCTGTGGTGCTTGGGCAGGCTGGACTAACAAGATAGTGATATGGAATATGCAGGGAAATGGATGCAATATTTACATTATCCCCACCCTCCTTATGAAAGCATGTGAGAGAAGGGAACAGGATATCCTGTGTAGCAGGGCAGAATGCTCCATTGAGGATGTCGAGCCCGATATTGTCCTACTCTCTGTGGCTATTACCAGTACAACTTCATATAATTGTCATTAAATATCAGTTTGTGACTGTCCGTCCTCACAGACTGCACTCTTCATAATTGTTTTGAGCAGAACCATTTGCAGCACAGATTCTTTGAGCAAACTTGACAATGGTCTGTTCTGCTGCAAGTCACAAGACTGACAGAGATGCAAACCGGTATTCCCTCTTCCATTCCTTTGATATTACTCTACTATTACTATAAGAAGAACATGCAGAATTTGATTCCTGGGCTGAGTTCATTACCTATACAGTAGGCTTATCAGCTGCTAGGTCCTCCAGGCTCAAAATCTGGGCTCTAAATCAGGGTGTTGCACCGCTGTCACCCACTGTTCTCGACAGGTTGGGTCAGGTCCCTACAGGGACAAAAAGTATGCCATCATGTCAATGTTTTTGTTGGAAGAATTCCAGGATTATACATACCATAAACAATCTGTTCGAGAACATCTGCATATGTACAAATGAAGAGGAATTTGTATTATGCAGTCTTTTCAAATCAGTTTTCATTAATTAAACTAAGTCAGTTTCAGTCCCTCTTTCTTTTATTTCTATGTGTGTGCCTTGACTGGCTGCCCACTGAAGATAATTCTATAAAAGCATTTAGACAAAGGAGTAAAAAATGCGTGGGGGGTTTCATTTAGTTTATTCATTAGTATTAACTGATTATAGTGGAGTTACCGTGCAGTTGTTGGTTTTCTAAATGTAAGGAACATTTATGGTCTCATTTCCCATTACATCACAGCAGCCAACAGCACACTCCAGCTGTTCTGTGTTTTGAGTCTGTGCGGCCTTGAACCTGGTACACATCACTGAAAATCACCTGAGGTCAGCTTTGTTTCCATACCAACAAGTTTCTTAGCACCCACACACTGCTAGGAACAAGCCGCAGTCACATGGGCGCTCAGTCCACAAACCAGTTTGGGAGATGTAGATATGTATATTAATTATCTTTTTTAAAAAACTAAGTCAAGACCTTAGAGACCAATTAGTAGTTACATTATAAAACAATTAGCGTTTTCAATTCCTGAAGTTGTATGATTTGAGGGTATTTTTTTGCAATATCTGTTCAGGACTTTTTTTGAAATGCAATTATTTCTATTTGTAATTTCATCTCGTCCTTCAGACCTGATTTAATTCATTTGTCTCCCACACAGGTTCACTGACCGTTGGACTATCCCGGCAGTGCCAGACCATTCACGGGCGTGACAGGATCTGCATCCCTCCTGAGCTGCCCCCAGAGTGGATCACCACACTCTTCTTCATCATGATGGGCATCATCTCCCTCACCCTAACCTGCACCTTGCTGGTCATGTCCCACTGGCACCCCGAGGCCACGCGGTACGCTCGCTGGATCGCTTTCACAGGAAGTAAGACACATTTTCATATTACAGCATCCCATAGCAATCTCAAGAAATCAATGTGCAGCTAATCAAGATGAATTTAGGAAACATCAAACCGATGCAGAGCAGTAAGTCATGTTTTTTTTTTTTTTTTTGAATTGACAGCAAGAATAAATGTTTCTGTCTTTTGTCACAGTGGTGCTCTTCTGCATGGCGGCTCTTTCATTTTCCCCATCGGCTTCTACATCAGTGAGGTCGGGGTCAGCCGTACAAGCTACCCAACAACACTGGGGTGGGCTCCTCCTACGTCCTCTTCGTCCTGTCCATATTCTTTCACCATAGTTGGACTGCTATTTGCTGGCAAAGGTGTGCCTACCAGGATGATGCCCTACATCCGTTTTTTGAGAGAAGGACCAGCCTAAATACAAGATATCTTTTTTGTACTTGTTGATATGGCTGTATACATGAGAAGCAGCTGAACCTAATGATCAAAACTAGAACTCATTTAAAGGAGACATTTGTCCAAAATAGTTTATATCTGAGCGTAACAGACTGTGACTAGAGCTGTGATGTGGAACAAAAGATATACTTTTTAAATGGTTCCCTCTTGTGTATCTTTCAAGTGGTGACCAAAGCTGTCTTACAATGAAATCATACATATTTGATAAAGATACAGATCTGAAGTGTGTACATAGGGGTTCTGAAGAGTGGCAGTAGTGGAACGCAAATGACTAAGAAGAGGAGCTATAGTGTGGAATGGTTCATGAGGATAATGGGATTAATATGCCTTAAATACTTGTAAACTTGTACAGAAAACTGATGCTAATGGAGACAACCTTAATGACCATGTTACATTTAAAATCTATGGTCAACATTGAATGTCTTTATTTTCTAAAATGTGGCTTGTGTCACAAAACATTCCTGGATTTATGTATTGTGTTTCACACATACAAAAAAGCTGTCTTTGGTGTTACAACAACAAAAGCATACATAAGATATACATAAATAACTAGAGACTCATTTGAGAGTAGCGTTGCAATAAACTTGTGTAGCATTCATTCTGAACAGCAGGGGATGCTGCTGATTCAGAATGATGTTCATTAATAGAGGTAAAATGAAACCAGCGTGAATAATGTATAATGATGGAGGCATTTTAAAATAAATTGTACACGAATTGGCCACACAAACCAATCACTTTGACATTCTTTTTCCTAACTGCATATGTGACAATACAGATTATACAGTTTAGTTAAAAATGTGACTTGCAACATGTATAGCAGTGGTCCCCAAACCTTTTTTCCAGTGAGGGCCACATAACTTGTCCCTTGCTCTGATTAGGGGGCAAGGGTCAGTTTGACCAGAAAAAAAGCTGTGACGAGTCGCAGGGTGCCTTAATGTTAACATTTATTGTTATCCAGAAAGCCACACATAATAAATATGAATAACCCTTTCCGAGATCAAATAACCCTCTCTGGGTTCTTCACAGACAGAAAGTTTCTGTCTCTAGTGCCGTGCACATCTTAGTTGTCTGAGCTCATATGACATGAATAATGCGTCTCTGGTATTGTTCAGGGGGCCGGGTCAAATGTGGAGGCGGGCCGTATCTGGCCCCCGGGCCGTAGTTTGGGGACCACTGATGTATAGTGTCCTTGTATAGTAAAATGTCACCAAGTGTAGAATCAGAGTTGCGGTGGTTCCTCCCAGTGTTGGGTGTGACTTATTTACTAAGTACTTAGTTACTATAGTATATTAGAATTTTAAGGAAGGTAGTAGTGTAATGCATTACTGTGAAAAGAGCATAAACTTACACTGCAAGCATGCTTACGTCATGACACAACTTAAACAAGGAGCACGAACGTGCTAAAAGTGACGAACTCGTTGCCCTAATTTATGTCTGGTACCTCAGAGGCAGAGAGAAGCATTTCGATTGATGGTGTTATGCCATTTGAGCCAGTAGAGACAGCTCATTTGTTGTCTACCTTTATTTAAATGTTTTTAATAAAACAAAAAATTATACAATATTACAATTAAAGTAATCTCCAAGTTACTTTCTTGCCGAAGTAAATAAGTAATATATTACAAGTGCCTAATGTGTGAGTCCTTTTTCAAAGGAACTTCCCCAACACTGTTTCTCCTGGTTCTGGATCACATGTTTTACCTGTCCACTCAGCTCTCTGCCCAGTGTCAGGCCAGAGTGAGGCTGCTGTGTCTCAGTCTGGCTGTGTGTGCAGCCACCAGCAGCAGACCCCCTGTGAGCTGCTCCAGGCTGTAAGAGAGCCAGGCGAGGGCCAGAGACCAGCCGAAGGACGTGTGGATGTAGGACAGACCCTCCTGTCCCACCAGCCTCTCTGTCTCCACCTGGTGTGAGTACACTACGTACAAGATCACTCCACTCAGGGTCAGCAGACCTGTAAAGACGCATGAGAGAGAAAAGATCGCAAGTGATAAATAACAAAATATATGTACTCTGTACATGTTCTGTATTGAGATACTAATAATTGATGAAATGGAAATATTTGGACTGTAATCATAATCTTTTTTTTTTTTTATCCTTGAGGCTGGTGTTTTGTAAGAGTCTCTTCCCTTTCCATAGAAGTCTAATATTTGGATATTTTGGACCCTGTCTGGCAATGGAGTCATTTAAAAGTTCCAGATATATTTGATCCTGATCTTGGAAAATGACCAACAAAACCAACTCCCCGCATAACCTCTTTAGCCTTTAGTGAAGATTAAAATGAATACGATGCATGCTTTTTCCTGCTAATGAGGAAGCTGTAGTGTAGAATCCCATCAAAGCATTCAGCATTTGTAAGGACGGATGGCTGTTCATATTTGTGGTTAGAAGAAGAAGAAGAAGAAAGTCCATTTAAAATTGTAATGTTTTGCTCAAATTTGTTGCTGTAGCAATTATACACTGGAAATTTACACAGGCAAGATCTTATTAAAAAGCCATTACCATTAAAATCTCACACTGGAAGAGACAGGAAGTACGGTACACTGCTTATACAACATGGTAGCCATCAGAGAATTGACAAAACACGCAATAATCCCACACTCCACTCAGCACCTACATACTGTTGCCATTGGTAACCTTTTTAATTTTGATGTCTTGCCCCCGAGTTTCAAGTGGACAAGTGGAGCACAGAGGCCACTGGGACAGGACTAATAATCATTTTGTTATGTTCTCATCCCTGGGTGCCACCAAGTGTGTGCAAAAAGCATAAATGTTTGTTTAATTTTACAGATGCAGGACACACAATTCAATGTGGATGATTTTTATATATATATATATATATATATATATATATATATATATATATATATATATATATATATACACAGACAGGAAAGTATTCATGTCCCTTCTGAAATTTTTGATCAACATTGCACAATTTTTAATAAATTTATTTCTATGTTATTGCTTGCAAAAAAGTATTTGAAACACAGGGCTGCCAATCAGAACGAATTCTGGCTCTCACAGACCTGCCTTTAAAACGTCCACCTCTACTCCACAACTAACATTAATACCTAAAATTAGTACAGCAACATGTTTGAGCTCCGTTAGCTGCAAATAAAAGACATGGGCAAGACCAAAAAGAGGAACTGCCAAAGACACCAGACACCAAATAGTAGAACCAAAGTTACGTATGTAACTACGGTTCTATGAATCCCGGATGACCGCCAGAGGCGGTGCCTTAAGCAACACTGAATGATAATCTTTTGCGCAAAGTTGCGCAGTTGGAGGGAATGAGTGCTACTCGAAACAAAGTCACCTGTGACCTTAAATGTGACCCACGTGAGTCTAAGAAGGCATACCGGACACCAAAGAGTTAGTGACCCCTGAACTTCATTCAATGGCATATCCACACGCAGGATTCCAGGACTCATCGCAACTGGCAAGGTGCAGATTCACCAGGAACCTGTAGTAGTTCACCGACCCCTTACCTGAGGGAGCCATAGCCAGGAGAAAGGCAGTCTTGAACGAAATCCACTTGAGATCTAACCTGATCCAACGGCTCAAACAGGTGGAGTTTGTAGTGCAGTCCAACACCAGGGACAAATCCCATGACGGGGCCACACGGCGTCTAGGAGGGTGAAGCCGCCGTGCCCCCTTCAAGAAAAGTTGAAATATTCCTGTCACTTCCCACCGACGGCATCACCAGCACAGTCGTGCCAGCAAGATATTGCAGCAACATATACCTTAAGGGTAGATGGAGACAAGTCCCTGATTCAAGAGTTCCTGCAAGAACTCCAGAATGGTGGAAACACAGCAGTGCACAGCATCCAGACCCCGTCTTTGGCCCCAACCATTAAAAAGCTTCCATCTTTTTGCACACAACTGGCGTGTAGATGCGGCCGTGCATTGGAGATTGTGTGCTCTATCTCCTCACCATATTCTTCTGAGAAAGCTCTGCCGGACCCCGCAAAGTGGCCACACCCAGAGCTGAAGACGCCCTGGATTGGGGTGCAGAATTCTCCCAGCTGGTGGAAATGCGTAAAGCAGAGTTCTGGGCCAGTCGTGCGCCAGCGCATCCTGTCCCAAGGGGACAGGCGCCCGTCCGTCAATGAAAACCATAGGGGACAATGAGTCGTCTCCCTGGACGCAAAGAGGTCGACCTCTGCCCTGCCTGAACATTCCCCAAATGCTGTCCACACTTCCGGGTGAAGTCTCCACTCCCCGGAGCAGCGGACACTGACGGGATAGCGAAAGTCAACGAATAGAGGAACTACATTAAAACCGTGGAACCGGGAATGTAGGAAGACCCCTCAAACGAAATGAGAAAGTGGGGAGCAGCCCACACCATGGATGCTGTCGAGTCAAGTCCATTAGCCTTCACCGACCTACGTGCCCCCCAAGTGGTTGATGTGTGACAAACCAAACTATGGTGTTGTCGGAGCTGAACAATGACATGTCTGCCACGCAGAACTGGAAGGTAAGTCGTCCAACGCCAGGTGCACTGCCATCAACTCTAGCACATTTATGTTCTCCCGCGCTGGACTAGGTGGAGACATGGTCATGTTTCCTTTGCGCCGCGCGCCTTTGCCATGTCGCACCCACATCCTGCGAGTGACGCATCTGTGTGACACCATCTTCCTCCGAGATGGAGAGGCTAACAGGACACCCCGCTCTATCCAGGACCTGTCTCGCCACTGGACAGGGCCTCGAGAACTGGGGGACACATAACCCGCCGGCGCCTGTGAACGGCCCGTGGCGGATTTAAGTGCAAGCGTTCACCCAGATTTGCATGGGGCGGAGAGAAAGCAGCCCCAGCAGCACTACAGTGGAGGCAGCCGTCAACTTTCCCAACAGACGGAGGTAATGCACAAAAGGCAACGACTGACCTTCCCGGAAACTGGGAAGCATGTCCATAAGCTGTCGACTCGCGGAGTTGAGGGACGGGCGGTCATGGCAACAGAATTCAGGGTGATCCCAAAAAAAAACAGTCTCCTGGGAAGGGACCAAGCTGCTCTTCGCCAGATGCCATACCCAACCCCCCGATGTGATGGAGGACAGTTTGGGTGGGAGCACAGACCAGCCAGTCGTCCAGGTAAGGCAATTTTTAACACATTGAGACCTCGAAGGTCCAGAAACTGGGCGTAGGATCGCCAGATCTTCTTTGGCACCAAGGAAATACACGGAAGAAATAATAGCTACCCTGGATACTGCAGAGGCGATGTCCACACTCACATTAATTGCCCTCACTGTCCAGTAAGATGGTTATCTCCTGAGTAAGTGCCTGGTCCATGGACCGGACGTTGATGGAATATTACAAGGTCCACTTGACCTGGCCTGGTACAGACAAGAGGCACGACGGCGTAACGTGAAGATGGTAACCCCGTGAGAGAGAGTTGCACAACACCCAGATGTCTGTGTAGTGTGCGACAGACGCCAGCAGTATTCCAACCTGCCCCTGAGAAGGGTAAGATGTGTCCGACTCGTCGGCGTCCTAAAGGCTTCAGCGCCACCCTAGAGGGGACCTGGGAGAGGCGCTGGGGTGGGCTGAAAATATAGAATGAAAGTATGGTCACCTGAGACCAGAGTTTCAAGGGCCACACACTTCTCCGATCATAGGGCTGTCACCATCCCTGAAAGTGGACCGCGATAGGTTGAGCTTGTATGGGCCAACGGTGGCAGAATTACACTGACTGAGGCACTGTAAGGCGGGCCAGACAAGTGACGCCTCAGTCACACATGCGGCACGTCCAATCCCAAGTGGCTAAGCGCGGAACGAACGACCAGAGAGAGGGCACATCGTCATCCCTGTCTGGACAGCAGCCGATTGATGCATAGGGAGCCTGTTACCTAGAGGCCTAAGAGACTTACCAAATTCCGCAGGCGTAACGTACTGAAAATGCGTATCGGACACAGACCAACCGATTATGGCACCTCCTCATGCTAATGAGGCCGCCGACACATCCCGTGCACGGGAAAACCCAGAATCACCGCAAAATGCTCATCCCAAAAACGGCGAGCCTGTTGTAGGAGTGCGCCTTCAATCTGGGCCAAACTCAGACGTGAGGTGGTCCATACGAGAGCAGACAACTATGCCTGTATATGTCCCGCTTCAAGCATTCGCTCTGAGGATGGGCGGAATCCGAGGAGGCAGGGCGCTTTAAAAACCAGAGGTTAATTGAGCGGCAGGGTAACACGATCTGACCTCAACTCAGTCTCCTAGTCGACTGGCTCAAAACGCCAGCCAGACGAGCAATCCGGGCAGAAAGTGAGGCATCACGACAACAATTGGGGCAAGCATCCGTAATGAGGCCTTGCCTCAAATGCTCCATGCCCAAGCTGAGACGAAGGGCATAAATTGTGCCCATCGTCCTGCTGCCATCGGCGCCATACAGGCCCTGCAGACCAGCGTCTCGAGCATTTCTAATCCGAATACCCTTACGAAAATCAGGGCAGGCCGTGAACGCCTCCCCTTTATTATTATATTTTTATTTGTATTATTCTTCAATATAAACGGTCAATGGGGGCTAACCCTAACCGAACCAGGTCGAGCCGGAAACGCCACTAGTGGTTGAAACTGAGTGTTTAGCAGTACTAAAACACAAAAAACGAGTTGTTCGGGCAGAGGACGCCAATACAGACTCTAACAACAAAAGACGCTGAAGCAGGGTTAACGCAACTGCTCAGGATAGTGGGGAAAAAACAAACCCAAAATAATTAGCTGTCAAACAGTAGTACAAAGCGGGACGAAAGCGGCCGCTCGAGCCAACTACGACAGTAGCAAACAATAAACGGAGAAGGAACGTAACCGGCTTTTGGCCTCAAACACGACTGTATAAAACCAGTCAAAAGACAGTTAACAGTAGCTCTGACACAATCAGTAGTCAGGCTAATTCTTTTCAATGTACTTACCTGGCGGTGTAGTCGGCTACGACCACCTAGCTGCCACCAGTCGACGATGGCAGAATGCCGGCGCAAACAGCCCCTGAAGGATGAGAATACTTGCTGCCTCGACGTAAGTCGCGGGGCTAATGCAAACCAGCAGATCGTAAACAAATCAATGTTTCCGCTTCAACTCAACAAACTGCGTGCGAGAAGAAGAAAAGGGACTGAGCTCTCGGTGTCACGTGACTATATAGACTCACGTGGGTCACAGAGAGGTCATAGGTAACTTTGTTATCATTAAATTCTCGACCTGCACATACGCAAAAGATGATCATTCAGAAGGGATGAAATAGAACTCCATGAGGCTGGAAAGGGCAACGAGGCAATTGGCAAGCAGCTTGGTGAAAAAAGATCAGCTGTTGGAGGCTAAAGATTACTGTCGGTCTCCCTCATATTGGGGCTCTATGCAAGGTCTCACCTCGTGGAGTATCATTGATGATAATAAAGGTGTGGAATCAGCCCAGAACTACACAGGAGGAACTGGTCAATGACCTGAAGAGAGCAAGGACCACGATTTCAAAGGTTACTATCAGTGATACACTACGACATCATGGTTTAAAATCATGCAATGCATAGAAGGTTCCCCTGCTTAAATCAGCACATGTCCAGGCCCATCTGAAGTTTGCCAAAGACCATCTGGATAATCCAGAAGAGTCATGGGAGAAGGTCATGTGGTCAGATGAGACCAAAATAGAACTTTTTGGTATAAACTCCACTTGCCGTGTTTGGAGGAAGAAGGAGGATGAGTACCATCCCAAGAACACCATCCCTACTGTGAAGCATGGGGGTGGAAACAACATGCTTTGGGGGTGCTTTTCTGCACAGGGGACAGGACGACTCCACTGTATTAACATGCAGACGGCCAGGATATCCAAGGAGTGTCTCCGTAAGAAGCATATCAAGGTTCTGGAGTGGCCTAGCCAGTCTCCAGACCTAAATCCAATAGAAAATTTGGAGGGAACTGAAACTCCATGTTGCTCAGCGACAGCCCCGAAACCTGACAGATCTACAGAAGATCTGTGTGGAGGAGTGGTCCAAAATCCCAGCTGCAATGTGTGCAAACCTGGTCAAGAACTACAGGAAACGTTTCACCTCTATAATTGTAAACCAAGGCTTCTGTACAAAATATTAACATACATTTTCTCAGGTGTTCAAATAATTATTTGCTGCACTAACATACAAATTATTTATTTAAAAATCATACAATGTGATTTCTGGATTTATTTAGCTTCTGTCTCTTACACTGGAAATGCACGAGGAAAAGTTCAGACCCGTCCATAATTTCTAAGTGGGAAAACTTGCAAAATCGAAGTGTGTTCAAATACTCAAATCTCAAATGGCACTGAGGCGAAAACACAAAACCCTGGACAGTCAAGTTCACAAGATGACAAATCTAATTCCTGCCTTTATCCCACTGACCCTGTGCTGCCCATTAGTGGAAGGCAAAAAAGAGTCAGTAAAATGGTGTGTATGTATCACAAGGAGGTCATAAGGTCTGTGGAGTCTTCTCTATGTGAATTACTTCATTAGCACAAACACCTTACAGTTACAGACCTGTTATTATAACTTTGTTATACTTATAACTAAAAGCAAGTCCCTAAAGCAAGTGGAGTGAGATACTATATTTTAGACGGGACATTAAGCTGATAATTGAATTTCCCATTTCCGTAATTTAGATGAACAGGTTTGCTGTAATTTTTCCCTGCTGTTGCACTATTTTGGTTTGATTTATGACAAGGTCAGTATTGAATGTAACGCCTAGGTTACCAATACACTTTGGAAACAATTAAATTACTGTTAGTTGGGGTCAGGACATTCTCTGTATATGGAAGAGACTAAAATGAAGCATGTTTTCCTAGATCAAGAGTTCATCTTTGTGTTTAGCATTAAAATTGTTTTTAAATAGACATGAAGTAGTGGGGAAATCCAGGGATTCTTTTATTGACTGTCAGATCAAATTTCCTGACTTAATTTGCACTGATGTGGCGCAAAAAAGTACACTTCTTGTGACCCAATGTGAATGGAAATGGTATGAGCCGGCCAGGGTTGAACCACCACATTAGTCTACATACACTCAAATGCAACATGGCAAATAGAGCCTAACTAAAATGTGATATTTTGTAGCCTATACAGTAACACTGTGCTTGCAGAGTGTGACTGTTGATGAAGTAATTTGACTTCTTGCTTGTTCCTCCCAGCAGACCAATATCAACTCTCATTTCATCTGACGCGTACAGAATGAAGCTGTGGTGTAGTGAAGCATATACCAGACACATGAAAACCAATACACCTTCACACGGCACCTTCATGCATACTTAACCAATATGGCCCAATCTTACAGCCAATCAGCCCTGCCTGGTAATAAAATGCAGTCTGTTTGAACTCTGGAGGTCGATATTGAGAAAAGTGACATCAGCCGCATAGCCTCCATCTTCTTACAACTACCAAGGCCATGAATGCATACATACATGTCCTACTGTGTATGTAATGCAAAATAAAATTGATTGAATTAAGCATTTATTGGAAACATATGAAAAACCTTGAGATGTACTGTATAGACCCATCATATTTCCATAATACACTTTTACTGCTTCATATTCCTGCATTTATGTAATTCTATAAATATTCAAGTTCATTGCATTGCTGATATATCACTAATAAGGATATGTGTGGAGAACTTTATATCTTCTTGTAATCAGGCCTTTATTTTCCCCCTCATCCTTGCCACTAATGGGCTCGGCTTAATTCAATACTGTTATATTAGTATTGAATTATATATAGGAGCAGGGAAAGCGATTCTGGGAGCTGCTTCTTTCCCTTACTCCTGTTTATTTGTTCATTAGATTTTTATTAACACCATACATCAGAACATTTTCACTTTCTGCTTGGACACAGATAGAAAATACCATAGGTTCGCAGTTTATCAGTGGAATAATGAAGGATGTTATGTGACTGCAACACAATAATTTGCATTCATGTCATTATAAGTACTTTATTACTATCGGTTATGTTTGTGTATTAATTTTTGTGCGCAATAATCATCTCATGGTTCATTGTGGTTTACATGCACATATTCCTGGAGTTATCGGATTATTGAAATGTAAACAGTTACAGTACATCTGGTGTGAGTAATCGGATTTCTTTCTGATTCTTCACACCTGTGCAGGTTTTGATGCAAAAAAAAGGGCAAACTAATGTGGCAAAGACTAAAATGAAAGAAAACATTTTATAAAATCCATTGTACTTTGTCTTCCACATACAAAAGTTACTCTAAAAACCTACAAATTTACTGTCACATGTTGCAAAGTGTTTTCAGATTTGTTTTGGGCATGTAAATACACAACCGCGGTGAAGTTAATTTCCCTTTGGACAATGGATGTCGATGTAATCCCTCATTCGTCCAGGAGTGTTCCATTGTAGAAAAAGATTCAGTTGTAGTCATCTGGACTCTGTTTTAGAAAAACAAAACGTTTCGACTTTCATCCAGGAGTCATTCTCAATCTGTGAAACAAGTCTGGGAACTCAGGTTTTATATCCTACCCTGTGTAAACCCTGGCCACCGGGCGGGACCTCCTGATAAAGGGAGTTATTGGTTTGAAACTAACAGCCTGAGATAATGGACATTCGCCTCCGCCACTACAGCGGTATCTTCCTCTGAGTGTGCCCCGCCTGCAGTGAGCACGGTGTGGGGAGCTGCGTTCTGAAGCGCCGCTTGTACACCAGTTAGGGACCGTCTCTAAATTACTGTTGCAGGGGCAAGCGTATGTAAATGTTTTATCTTGAACACATTTATATTAAAAAAAATATAACAAGATTAAGCATTAATCCACATTGTTAGTCCTAGTCGCCATAGTCCTTTTGGGTTCAAAATGTAACCCTTTATGGGTTGTTTATGAATGTTGTTCTTCAAAAATCAAGGATTTCTTTCAAGTTAGCTCCTCCTAAGTTAGCTGACCTACAAAGTCAAATCCAAGTTAGTGTAGTAGTTTTAGTCTCCAGGTATCTCACGCACACCTTTTTGTTTTCCACTTTAATCCTTTTCTTCAAAAATCAAGATTTTTTTTCAATAGCTTCTAAATCAGGTGACTAGTGGGGTCTGTCTCTGACTCTGTGATTTCAGCCATTCTCCATCTTCTTCCACTTAACAGAGGCCAGGTCGCGGAGCCAGTAGTTTAAGCAGGGTCTCCCAGACTTCCCTACCCCAGACACATTCTCCAACTCAGGGGGGATCCTGAGGCGTTCCCAGGCCAGCTGAGAAACATAGTCCCTCCAGCGTGTCCTGTGTCTTCCCTGGGGCCTCTCCCTAGTGGGACATGTCCAAAACACCTCCCCCAGGAGGCATCTAGGAGGCATCCGGAACAGATTGCCGAGCCACCTCAGCTGGAGGAGCAGCGACAGACCCTCATGATGCACTTGGGCCTGCTAAGTCTGTCAGGCTTCCTCCTCCTCCAGCAGATCAAACTCACCACCAGGTGGTGATCGGTTGACAGTAGGGATGTCAAGATTAACCAGTTAATCGATAATCGGGTTTATTCAGGTCACAATATAGTCGTAAGAAATAAAAACTAATAGTCGTGACTATTTTAGAAGCAAAACAGTGCAGCACCAGCTGTACGAATACAGTAGGTGACGTATAATTTACATGAATGAACAAAGTGACAGATGATATGAAATGTTCCTGAGTCCAATGGCTGAGGGAAAGAAACTGTCCTACTGACCTACTCGTCCTCAAGTCCTGGAGACCAAAAGGTACTGGAGTCGTGTAGGTCCTGGAGTCGTGTAGGTCCTGGAGACGTGTAGGTTCTAAAGAGATGGGAGGCTGAAACCGTTAGCCTTCTCAGCAGAGCACACAATGTGCTGTTGTCTGTTTGTCCCTGGCTGTGGCTCCAGCGTACCACATGGTGATGGAGGAGGTGAGGATAAAAAAATTAATAAAAATATTCCCTAAAAATCCATACAGGATTAAATTGAAAAACCAAAAGGTGTGCATGACACCTGGAGACTAAACCTGCTTTAATAACTTGGATTTGACTTTCTAGGTCCCCTGATTTAGAAGCTATTGAAAAAAGTCCTTGACTTTTGGACAAAACTATTCCTTAAAAATCTATAAAGGGTTCAATTGAAAAAGTAAAAGGTGTGCGTGACACCTGAAGACTAAACTTGCTATAATAACTTGGATCTAACTTTCTAGGTTACCCGACTTAGAAGTTATTGAAAAAAGTCCTTGATTTTTGAAGAAAAATATTCATAAACAAGCTACAAAGGGTTAAATTGAAAAAGTAAAAAGTGTGAAAGTTACTTGGAGACTAAAACTACTATAATAACTTGGATTCGACTTTCTAGGTCACCTGACTTAGAAGCTATTGAAAAAAAATCCTTGATTTTTGAAGATAAAATATTCATTCAAAAACTTTAAAGAGTTAAATTGTAAACGTAAAAGGTGTGCGTGATACCTGTAGAAAAACCCTGCTATAAATAACTTGGATTTGACTTTCTAGGTCACCTGACCTAGAAGCTATTGAAAAAAATAATAATCCTTAATTTTTCAAGAAAATGATTAGTGAAAATGGTTAAACTGAGAAACCAAAAAGACTTACACTAAAAGGATTTACGCGCTTAATATCTATATTTTTTCATAAATATGTCAACATATTTTTAAACAAACGCTTGTCCCTGCCACAGTAATGTAGAGACGGTCCCTAACTGGCGTTCCAAGCGGCACTTCAGAGCGCGGCTCCCCACATCGTGCCACTGCAGGCGGGGCACACTCAGAGGAAGATACCGCTGTAGTCCAACGTCCAACGTGAAACTGACTTCACCGCGGTAAATAACCACCAAAAATCAGAGCTAATTGTTGGGTTGTCTGGTTGTTGAAGTTAATGGCTGTGGCTGTGCAAATGAATTCAGACTTACTGCAGCTGAAAAAGTAAGATGCCGTGCCGGTGAGGAGGACAGGGCTGCGGGCCTGGGAGGGAGCTGACCATCCACAGCTGCTCCCCTAACCGTATTTACTGCACAACAGCCAGCCACGTGTCGCGCTCTAGCTGGTGCCCCTGCCGGGGCATCTGGAGGTAGCCCCTCCAGCCGAGCCTGTCCTCCTCACCGGCGGCATCTTACTTTCAGCTGCAGTAGTCGAATTCATTCACGCCATTAACTTCAACAACCAGACAACCCAACAATTAGCTCTGATTTTTGGTGTTATTACCGCGGTGAAGTCAGTTTCACGTTGGACGTGACTACAGCGGTATCTTCTCTGAGTGTGCCCCGCTGCAGTGGCACGATGGGGAGCCGCGCTCTGAAGTGCCGCTTGAACGCAGTTAGGACCGTCTCTACATTACTGTGGCAG